>JAIUCV010000002.1:33075000-33077500 GCA_026724425.1 Erythrophleum ivorense | reverse complement strand
AATGGATATATCTATGTACATTACATATATGTGATTGATATTCTATATATGAAGATAGATATTGTAAATTGATCCATATTAAACCTCTATCTTTATAGAGTCAAACTTTATACACTACAATAATAGATAGTATGGTAGAAAGAAATAAAATCTATTTCTTTCTACCATACTATCAGATTTCATAGAATACTGCTGATTCTAGTCCGATCATCTCATTTAAGAGTAAGACGCGAAATTGAAATCCTTTTTCATTTTTTCTTCCATCATTGCATTGATAAGAACTAAGAAGTCAAGTTTAAGTCAAATTAATCACTTTGACTTACAATTTTTACGTAAATTATAAGTAAGAAGGCAGTAGGAACTAGAATGAACAGTGCAGTAGCAATAAATGCGAGAATATTTACTTCCATAATCTCATCGTTAGATTTCTCTTTAATTTGCAATAACTCGGGATTTAATCCCATAGAGATGATAAATCTTTCGTCGGTAAATTCAATGGTATAAATTACATCTCGATGATATCGAATCGGATCAATATCATGAATAACAATATTTGAGCTATCAAATCGATTCATCGTCAAGAATTGAATAGTATAACATAGGAAGATCTTTTATCCATACCAAATTCAAAATTGGATTTCTGATCCAATCCTAAATTCCTTTACTTTTTTATTGTAAGAATTTGTTTTCTTTCTTCGGCAGAACCTTTACTAAAAAAAAAAGATCAAACAAAGATTCCCTCGGTTGAGTTAGCAACCCTAATAAAATAAACTACAAAAATAAACTAATAGGATGTGTAGATACAATCGCAATCAAAATAAATAAAAAGATTGAATTAGATAATAAAAAAGATATTCCATTAAAATCAAATTGAAAGAAAAAAGAAATAAAAAATGTTGAAGTCGAATCGATTCTGAACATAAAAATGAACGGATCAGATGAAAATACAAGAAATTTTCTCAGAAACCCTTCTTATTGGATGACCATGATACTTCCCAAAAATCGAAATTCTTGATCAATGGAGGAACAATATCACCATTTTTGTTCAATAAGATACCAAAGTGGATGATTGACTCATTCCATACTAGAAAGAATCGCAGGAAAACTCCTTCTTTATTCTTAATTCTTATTCTTTATTGTAATTTGTAATACATAATTACATATATGAATATGATCGGATGGTTATGATATAAATTAATATATTTAATTTATTAATATATTTTCTAAAATGAAAAAATCGAAAAATAGAAAGGATCTGTTTTTGACATGAAATGGATATATCCATATATCTCTGACTTATATTTATGAGATAATAAAATATGGGAAAACCTATCCCAAAAATTGGTTCACGTAGAAATGGACGTATTGGTTCAGCCCCCACATTCAAAGCCCCCCTTTTACCATTAGCAAGAACTTGTTTCACTTGCATATCATAAGGAATTCGAACAACTGCTTCAAATACAGTATCAGGAAGTACCGCTTGTGGAACCTCGATATCCACGGGCTTATTAGCTAAATGGCAATTGGCACATACAATACGGCCAGTTGCGAACAAAAAAGGCCCGGCTAGGTACTGACCTGGCCGGGCTGAAAAACAAGTTATTTTTTTTATTCTAAATTTCGAATTTATATTCGAATATTATTTTCTTTTATTTATCAAATATAAATTATTTATTAAATATAAATGAAATTCGAAATTAAATAATTAGAATATATTCTATATTAATTAATATAATTAGATTAGAATATTAATATTAGATTTTTTATATTATTTATTATATTTTTATTAGATTAATATATAAATAGAATATATAAATATATAATAAATATATATATATATATAATATAATAAATATATATATAATATTATCTAATATTAGAATAGAAAATATTCTAATATAAAATAGAAAAAGTCAAAGAGAGAAGAGAGATAAGATATAAATATAAAATCGAAATTCTCTTTTGGAGAGATGGCTGAGTGGACTAAAGCGTCGGATTGCTAGTTATGCTCATTACTAAACTTGTTGAAGAGATAAAATAGAACCAAGGTATATCTTTTTGATCAGAGGTTGAATCGATCATCAGAAGAAGAATTAGGCCAAAAATTAGGATACATTCTGGGAAAATAAAACTTCCATCGAAGAGAAGCAAATGAAAGGCTTTCATAAAAATTCTCGTAGAATCGAGAATGAAGTTTTCATTCTGTACATGCCAGATCATGAATTAGTAACTGCATCCAAATAGACCAATTCCCTTTTTATTTGGGAGTCTTAAATACACCCATAATTCTGAGCTTCATGTTACTCACCCCAAGAGACATGTCAGATCCAGGGCATCCCAATTCGAAGGGCAATCACTCATTCTTAAAACCAGCATTCTTAAGACCAAAGAGTCGGGCGGAAAGGGGGGGAAAGCTCTCCGTTCCCATTAGTATGGGTTCCAATGTACGAGATCTTGTAGCACTTACCAATGAGGCCCTATCGATTAGTATTATACAAAA
>JAIUCV010000002.1:33067500-33070000 GCA_026724425.1 Erythrophleum ivorense | reverse complement strand
TCACTATAGGCTCGAGAAACAAAGAGAAGATGTGTACGAACGAGATATCCAGCAACAAGAAGAAGGAAAAGGATTGAATAGAGGAACTCCCGAACATTTAGCGATCTCAGATGTGTCGATATCAATGGTGACTCATTATTTCGATGAATAATTTCTTCGGACAGAAGAAGATTATGTAAACACTTACTCGAAATCTCACTTATCAGATTCCATTGTGGAAGACACAATTTTTTCTGAAGAATTCGCCATGATATATCTGATCCATGCATAATATCATGAAAAATGGATACAAATTTTTGGCTGCTACTTAGTATCGGCAATAGGTCTGAAAAAGTATCTAAAAATAGAAAATTTAGATATTTGTACCCTGTCGAAGTAAGGAACCATGGTATATATGTTTGGAATAGATTCTATTTTGAGAGAGTTGAAAAAGCACTATCTCGTTGAAAGGTTCTATACATCTGCCCTTTCTCAAGGCATTTTTTTAGACAAAGACTCCGTTTTTTCCTCTTTTCGGATGGTAAATATTTCTCAGAACATGGAGTGTGAATCAAACCCATGTTTGAATTGAAATTGAGATACTGATGCAAGTTCTTCCCTTCTGATCGATTCTTTGTTGGGATCCTTCCTTTCTTCAAACGGAACGAACAGAGATAGAATCAGAGCGATTCCCTAAATGCCTTTCTGGATATTCCTCAATGTCCCGGCTATTCACGGAACGTGAGAAGTAGATGAATAATCATCTGCTTCCGGAAGAAATCGAAGAATTTCTTGGGAATCCTACAAGATCCATTCTTTCTTTTTTCTCTGAAAGATGGTCAGAACTTCATTTGGGTTCGAATCCTACTGAGAGGTCCACTAGAGATCAGAAATTGTTGAACAATTTGTCCAATTAATAGATTGAATTGGAATGGCGGATTCATAAATCATTGGATTACTCTTACTGATTATTGAAGCTTTTTGTTTTTGAATTTCCCCTAATTCTTTCCATTCTACCAACGAAGAATCTATAATAATTCTCAAATCCAGATCGGCTAATTGTTCTCGGATAGCACCTGCTCCAGTAGAAATTTCTCGATTTCGAAATGTATCGAAACCTTGGATAGTAAAAAAAAGTGGGTTGCTGTATTTCCAGGATTGGATTTCATATTTGAATGAACCTCGTAATCGTAAGAAAGTAGGTTTTTTAACTACGGGCCTAGCAAACGAAAAATTTGGATAGGATCCAATAGGATCTCCCCCTTTCAAAATCGGACGTGAAAGTTTCCTCTCATCCGGCTCAAGTAGTTACACCAAATAAAGAGGGGTTCTCGCTTTCAAATTCTATAAAACCCCTAAAAGGTCTACCCGTTACTCAAGTTCTCAATAAAGACCAAGCAACATTTCATTGATTCATTCTTCTTTTCATTTAGATTTTCTGAATTATTTATTCAATTATCAATTACGACATAAAAGAAATGAAATGTGAAATTCTTGAGTAGTCTACCTCCCTTCGAATGAGGAATCCCTTTAATTCTTAATTCTTAATTGAATAAAAATAAAGGAGTACCCTGGAATTTCTAAGAGATTTCCTTGTCTATGTATCATTCCATTCGATCTTTTAGGTCCATACTTCGCCTCGACGGTTATGCCACGATGTCCTTAAGCCTATATGCGATGGATAGACTTCCGTAACCATGATATATTTGCTTATTTGAATAGAATTTCAGTTCTGTCTAAAAGAAATGTTTCTAAAAGAAATGGAATAGTTAATTCCAAAAAAAAAAAGAAGTCTTTTTTTTTTTCACGAGGTACAGCTATAAATTAATATTTATTTGTTACTGAATCGACCATAGACCAATTCCCTTTTTATTTGGGAGTCTTAAATACACCCATAATTCTGAGCTTCATGTTACTCACCCCAAGAGACATGTCAGATCCAGGGCATCCCAATTCGATTGAATGGCATGACAGTTTCTCATTCTGAATCTGTAAAATAAGAATTTGGATTAAATCACACATCGCAGTATACTAGACCCTCTAATTCTTTATTGCACTGTAACTTTATTGCACTGTAAAAACTATACTATGGACCCTCTCTTTTTAGTGGATTATCTCGGATAAAGGATTAATATTTGTTCTAGTTTTTTAGTAATAATGGAAGAATTCTATTCGTAGGAACAAAAGAAGCAGATCTATTCTATACCCGATAAGTAATAATACGCAATGGTGGAGGGGAGGGGGGGTTGACCGTATTTTATATGAGTGTTTATATCTTTATATCAGTGAATGCGGACATATTTGTTCATCACTCAAAGGACCTATTCGTAATAATTTTCCTTTAGTCACTTGGTCTTCCTTTTACAAAGAGAAAGTGTACCCACTAAAAAAGCAGTTTTTGTAATTGGCACATGTTTTGTTAAACCGCCCATAAGAACCATATTTTTACTTTTATCTGGAGAATATCCAACAATAGCTTCCATTGAATGAATAATGGATCCGGATCCTAAAAACAACAATG